>JARHVA010000829.1:745000-790000 GCA_037957365.1 Torreya grandis
AATATTTATTTAATTTTACTTTATTTATCAAAACTTATATGGTTTGAATTGTATATAATGGGAATAAAAAAATTAAAAAATATAATATTGATTGTCTTTATCTAAATGTTTATTAATAAAAATAAATGAATTCTTAGATAAACATATAAGCACTAATATTTAATCTTCTAGAATATTTATTTTTCTAAAAATAAATCTAATAATAAATTATAGGGTAAATCTATAAACATGAATATTCAATTACACATATAGTAATTTTTATATATTAAATAAATGTAATTTTTTTAAAAATTATTGATTAATAAGAAATTTGATATTGAAATTGGGTTGTTTAAACTTTTTATTAAATTACTAACGTGATATTCATGCATAAATTTTAATAAATGGAGACTTGTGTTATGAAAATAAAATATATAATGTTAAGGACAATACTCCAAATATGTAAACTTCAACTTTTATAATTAAAGAGAAGGAATTTGAGGACAATATTATAAATATGAATAATTCAATTTTTATAATTGAAGAGGATAATAAATTTTATATAAATTAAAAAAAATAAAAGACATATTTTGGACATGATATCGATAATGATACGAGCGCATGCGCACACACGCGCGCGCGCGCACACACGCGCGCGTGCGCGTGCACACACACACACACACACACACACACACACACACACACACACACACACACACACACACACACACACACACACACACACACACACACACACACACACACATGCACGTGCACATGCACACACACACATATAGATTTTCCAGATGTATTATATAAAACAAATATGAGAGGCATACTAAAGTTTCATTTATACTAAATTCATGAGGTATTCTTTTAAAATATAGTATTAAATTTATTATAAAACAAATATATGTTTTTTATATAGAAACAAAGGGAATCTTAAGAAATAAAATTTTAATCTTAGATAATAATGGAGATTTTATTGCTCTTAAGTATAGACCAATATATGAGGATTGTTTCATCTAAAAGAGGCCTAGAGTAGTGGATTTTTTTCATATATATATTTCTATGCTTAATGTGTCCATATGGCCGATAATATAAGAACTAAAACTAAATAAAAAAATTGAATAATTGAATTAGGGTTTTGTTAAACCACTAACATTTTTTTAAATGGCCTCAAGATGATTATGTTAATATTAAATAAAAAATGATCCAAATAACCCTCAAAATAAATTATATCTTCAACATTTC
Source organism: Torreya grandis (assembly GCA_037957365.1). NCBI lineage: Eukaryota > Viridiplantae > Streptophyta > Pinopsida > Cupressales > Taxaceae > Torreya > Torreya grandis. The sequence goes on from JARHVA010000829.1 coordinate 746,234, forward strand.
AGTAGGTTTACCAAAACTATCCCTATATTTGGGATAATAAAAATACAATAATTATTAATGGCTCTATCAAAATTGTTATTTATGGTGATGTTAATAAAAAGATAGTTGTATGATTTTAAATACATATTTTTTTTATCACATTTAATGATGGATCAAGTGAAATATGGTGGAAAAAAGGTAGAAGGAGATTCAAATTTCAAATTAGGTACTAGGTGGGAAAATATGGACTTATAATCTACATGAGAGGAATCAAAAGATACACTAGAGGGAGTGGTTAGTTACAAGTTTAGAATGAACATGGTGATAACATGTCCATGAGCCCTAAAAATAGGAATCAATGGTATTTTTTAATAAATGGTCCAAAGGGGATATTAATATTCATATGTGACAACACAAGATGTCTCTTATCATGAGAAAACAAACTACTAAGAAAATGACAAATAAACAAGGAGCTAACATACTTCTCCCTGGACCCCATAGTGGAGAATGATGAGGTATGCATAAATTTACCATAAATTTTAGTTTAAAAATTATATTCCAAACTCACTAACTCTCTTATGGATAGATTCAATGGATTAGGCCTAATATTGGCACTTTTAGGGAGTGAGACAACTAGAAATTGAAGTCCAAGGGCCAACTAATTTTTATGTCTTTTGAAATAGTCAACTTCAAAAATTTTAAGACTCTATAAAATTTATGATATGTGGTCCTTGGTTTATGGGAAAATCTAATTTTAACCTCATAAAATAGAAAACATGTCTTAATTTAAACAATTTAACTTTAGAGGACATCCCCACATTATCAAACTTGACATACCTTCTATTATAATATTAGGATCCAAAGGTCATTATAGTTATTTTAATGGCCATTGGAAATGTATTACCATATATATAGAAATAAAATTTAGAAGGAAAATGGTGGCTTCTAGATTTAGTATTTTCATTCTTATAAAGAAACCTCTTCAATATTCCATCAAGATCAAGTTAAAATATGGGGATCAGACATCAGATATTGGATACGAGAGGAAATCATACATATGAAATATGTGTAAAATTATTATTAATTCAAAAAAATAATTCCATAAGAACAAACAAATCCCATAGGTCTAAAATCCCAAGTGAAAAAATAAATTGATGTCTAGTCATTCTATGAATGACCTAGTATTATTGGAGGAAACCATGAAGATGTTAATCCACCCTTAAGGATGGAAACTATATAGGTTAATAATATAGGTTAAACACCTCCAAACCCAATTTAAAACTATAAAAATAGTGGAAACCATAATAATTCATTTCTAAGACTTGAGAAAGTAAACAACACTAAAAAGGGCACAATTCAACACCTTGTAAAAAATCTCAGGTCTCAAAAGGGATAATTATAAAATATTAGAGGAGGATTTAATAAATCATAAGTAAAACAATATATAGTTGAGTGGGGAATTTATTGAAGTTATATATCTCTTTGCAAAAATAAGCCTTGTAGAATGATGTCCCTACTTGTTAAGTCCAAAAAATGAGAAGATCATGAATGACTTCAATGGAGATAGATCAGAAAAGAGTCCAACCATTCAAAATTCTCCTAGTTAGGATCTATAAAATAAAGATAAACTCACTAATATATATTATTCTAATTAAGAAGGTTTATCTACTAGAATAGGGGAAGGTGACAAGGCTAAGAGTAAGGAGTTTGGACAATGTTTCTCTTTCAAGATCAACTAATAGGAATGAATGAAATATGAAGGGAAATGAAATCAAGTGAACATTATGAGTAGAATGAATAAGGTTTAAGTGGGGGAGGAAGGTAAATACCTAGTTATGCTTTTTAATAAAAAATTAAAGAAGGAAACAAATAAATAAGTAAAAAAAGGATACATAAAGGACCCTCCAAAATAACTTCCCCATTATAAAGAAATGAAGATAATCTCTTAGAATGTCTGAGCACTTAAAAAACCTAGAAAATAGAGATTAGTTATAGACTAGGAAAGAGTCATAATCCACATATTTTGATTTTACAAGAGTCTAAAATGTCATAATAAAGTCTTAATAAAATCATTAATAAAATATGAAATAAATTTAAATACACATGTTTTAGTTCTAATGGGGATTTAGTAGGTTAAACAGTCCTTTGAAATCCAAAGATCCTTGAGGGGATATTCCCAACCAATCAAAAAAACACATAGTTGTTATGTACAGGGATGATACGAAAAAGATGAAATGGATTTTATCCAATATTTATGCTCCTAACTCTAGGAAAGGAAGGAAAAATATATGGAAGGAATTAGAAGAGTTTAGAAAGAATTGAGAGAAATGAAATGGCTAGTTTTAAGGGATTTCAACTCTATGCTCTCCCCTATTGAAATAATGCATGATTTATAGGACTTTAATGAAAGTATGTCTAGCCTAGATCAATTTATTTATGAAGTTGTATTGATAAATGTGGAATTAAGGGATAATCCCTATGTCCCAACAAAAGACATAGGCAAAGTATAATTTAAGAAAATTTGGATAGATTCCTTATTTACTTAAATTATGATATTCATTTTAAATTTTATTTGACATCCCTTCTCTAGATTGGGTTTGATCATAATATGATAGTGTTTTGTAGAGATAAAATGTATAAAATCAAGAACCAACCATTTAGGTTTGAAAATATGTGGACTTATCATCTAAATTTTATTGACTCTCTTAAATAATGGTGGAAAGAATCATTCTTTATATCTGACATGTTTATTATCACTAGGAAACTTAATCACATTAAGTAAAAACTAAAAAATTGGATTATAGGTGTGTTTGGGAACATATTTATATAGAAGAAAAACATTGAGGAGGAATTATGAAATATTGAGAAATTAACCAATGTGAATGGGTTAAATGAATAATCCCTCAAAAAGTAAAAGTAATTCCTTAGCACCCTTCAAAACCTAGAAGTCAAATAAGTGGATTTTTGGAGACAAAAGTCTAGATTTATGTGGATAAAATAAGGGGATAATTTTTTTTATTACATTGATTGACCTATATAAATAGAAATAAAAACGAAATAAAATAACTAGAAAAGAGAAATAGGAGGGTGTATAAGGAATAATATGAAATGGAAGAGGAGATCATCTTCTACTTCAAGAATATTCTATCTGGTAGCACCTTCTCAGACCCTAGTAAATAAGAATAAATATTAGGGATCCTCCTTAAGGTCATAAGTCAAGTTTAAATTTCAACCTTTCTCAAACATCCTTCTCTAGAAGAGGTAAAATATGCTTATTTATCCATGACTGGGGACAAATACCTAGGTCTACATGAGTTGCATTCTTTCTTCTTTTAATAATTTTGGGAGATTGTCCAACTTGAGGTGGTGGAATTAATGTAAAGAAAGTGAACTATTCTCAGTGAACTAAACAACACATTCTTGGTTTTTATTCATAGGAAATTAGAAATGAAATAGTTGAAAGACTTTAGACCTATTAGCCTTTGTATGACATTTCACAAAATATACACCAAAAATCTTATTTTTTAGATTTAACCCCTCTTGGAGAATAATATAGCTAATTAATATGGTGCCTTAATTTTTAGGAGAAACATTACTGATACAATCATTATTTCTCATGAAATTATCCATATTTTGACTAATTATTCAAGATAAGGCATGTTCCTTATATTGGACATGATCAAACCTTGTGATAGGGTGTCTTGGAGGTTCTTAGACAAGATACTTGATATATATGTACTTAGTTTAATAGTTAGGATTCTGATCTCATCCTGTATTACCTACCCCGTGTTATCCATTCTTATTAATAAAACTCCAAAATTATTTTTCAATTATAAAAGAGGGATGAGGCAAGGGGACCCTCTCTCTCCTTAAATTTTCATCATGCTACCTCAAACCCTTGGAATAAGACTATAAATTAAAGAGTTATCAAAGGCATTAAAATGGCCAAAGCTACCCACCAATAGTTTGCTAATGACACATTTTTGATGGGTGAATCCAAGGTGGGATAAGCCAAGTATTTAAAGGGTGTCCTTTTGGATTATGAAATGGGATCTAAAAAATGTATTAATTATTTAAAGATATCACTCTTTTTCATTAACATGTTTCAGGTTTACATATGTTATCTAGAATCTTAGATTTATAGATTAGAATTCTACCTTCTAATTATTTAGGTATGTCATTGTCTAGTGGAATAATGTCAAGAAATCTATAGAATTACCTATTGGACATAATTAATAAGAAGTTGATAGGATGGAAATGTCAACTATTATTCCACGAAAGGAAACTAAAACTTATTAAAATGTCCCTTCTAATAATTCCAGTCTACATTATATCCCTCTTTAGCATACACAAAAAAAGAAAAAAAGTAAAAGAAATTTACAAAAACTTTCTTTGTAAAGGCACATATGATATATTAAAATTTCCCCTAATGGGTTGGGAGAAAGTTTTTTTGCCAAAGGGATGTGGAAGCCTCCACCTTAGGAGGGTTAAGAGGGTGAATCAAGCATTGATAACCAAGTTAGGTTGGAAATTTATCAAATAAGACTATATATGGACCAATATTATCAAGTCCAAATATATGAAAGGTATGGAAGAGGATAACATCCTACTTAAGGAGGTTCCTATCAATGGTTTGAAATTATGGAAATCTCTAACTAAAAGAAAAGATCTCTTGGGAAAAGGAAGTAAATGGAGGGCTGGAAATAGGAGTAAAGTGGAATTATGGGATGACCCATGGTTACTCACGTAATCCCTCAGTTCTAGGGACCCTTGGTCGAAATTAAAAACTTATTAAAGGAATTTTATGGTCTTAAATTTAAAGACTATTGGAATGATAATAATCAAAGAAAACATAAACTTTAGTTTAGATAGAGTCAGCTAGTGATACCATCTCTTAGAGCTTAAGATAATTGAACCTAAAATTTTAGAAAAGCCACATTAACATATTTCCTCAAGAAGATAAACTTATCTAGAAATCAAATGTTAGTGAAGAGTTCTTAGTAAAATTTGGATATTTAGTGGAGATTGATCTAGAGGAAGATGATAAATATAGAAAATATTTAGTGTTAAGGTACATTATTCCAAAATTTAACTTTTTTTTTGTCTAGTAGCTCAAGACAAAATCTTGACTATAGATAATCTAGTTAGAAATAATTTGGTCATCATAAATAGGTGTGTTCTATATCAATGCAAAAAGGAAAAAGTTAGTCATTTATTCCTGAACATCCCTTTTGCATATAAAATAATGGATTTACTTATTCAAAATTTTAATGTTGATTGGGTAAAACCAAATTCACTATCATAATTTATTAAATAATGGAAACCACTTTGGAAGCTATTAGCCCTAGGATTTTTATGGCTTGTGAATCTACCCCATTTATTTTGGGTAATATGGAATGCAAGAAATGAGTGTATTTTTAAAGATAAGAGAGTATTACATATGTTTATAACTATTAGAGTCTTAGATATCATTAAGAAAATCTAGAATGATTTTTCCCCTAAAGAGAAACCTTCCCTCTCTGAAATTGATTCCACCATTGTCAAAAACTGGAAGATTTATCCTTTAAGAAAAAAAAACATCCTCTAAAATTTTATATAATCCATGTAAAATGGACCAAACCTCTAAGTTCATGGATTAAAATGAAATTTTATGGTTCTACCAAAGGCAATCCTAACAATACAATTAGGGGTGAGTAATCAGGGATACTAATAGTATAGTTGTGGAGGCTTATGCAAGACCTATGGTTTTTAAAACCATGTGGTAGAAGATAGAGATATCTTTTGGGGCATACAAATGGTAGTGAATTTTAAAATTGGTAATTATTTTATAGAAGGGGATTCCTTGAATATTCTAAATTATATGTTTGATAAATCCAAACCCACTTGTATAATTCAAGGGGAAATTTATGATGCAAAATTCTTATTATATTTTTTTAAGGAAGTTATGATATCTCAAATATATAGGAAGGGAAATAAGAGGGTGGGTGATATTTCCAACTTAGGATTTGGTATCCCCTATTTTAATTTTTGGCATAAGTTTGATGAAATACCTAGCCACATAATTAAAATCATCATGCTCAATGTGTTAAAAGGCTTAATCCCTCAGGAGGAAGTGCACACTAATGTTTAAAAATAATTAATGGGTAGATAGGTTAAATTTTAATTTCTTTTTAATGATCTCCTCATTCAATTCATCACATGGAAAAAAATCTCAAATCATGAAAAACAACAAAGTGTATTATAAATCTCCTTGTCGCTTTGAACACTTCTAGGCTCATAGGAGATAAGCTTTAAACTGGTTTCAATTAGAGGCCAAAGGAGGAAAAATTATAGTCATAGGCAGATATCATGATAAAATTAAACCTATCTCATATGCCTAATTTAAATATGATTCATCCATATAGCACATTCTAATGAAGGGAGGATTGGAAAATTTCATGATGTAGATTTTTGGTTTTAACCATACAATATTGAAGGATTTTACCATGGGATGGGAGGAGAGGGTGGTTATAATGAAGAACTTGCACACTATAATCACATAAGATGTTATGGTCTAAATTAATGGTATGGATTATGAAGGTATGATGGATTAAAAATATAATAGGTAAAAGAGTGAGTTAATTATTTTTTAATAATATTGATGAAGTAACTTAGATAGGGAAGAAGGGTTATCTGAGAATGGATTTTTGTGTCCATGACCAACTATCTTCTTGAAATAATGAAGTAATTAAACTTTTAAGGAAATTACATGATTCTACACTCCCACGATTTCTTGTTGATGAATTATTTCAAAAAATAATGAAAAATTAGTCTACCTTACTTTATTCTAAGGTCTTTAGAGAGTTCTATCATTGTTTACCAGTCATATTTTTCCAATGATATCATTCATCAAGGTTTGATTGTTATTATAGTTGAGAAGGGTGATTTTTTTTGGGTAAATACATTATTCAATTTAATATGATGGGAAGCATAGAGGAGTGAAAGGAGGGTTATGAGGATACCCCAAAGACCTCAAAAGAGGAATCTAAAGAACATATCATCTCTATTAAATAGAGTGAAGAGGAAAAAAAGATAAAAGTAAAGGTAAGAAGATAGTCTGAGAAATAACTATGAGGAAATCAAATTTTGGTAAGGTGGACCTAAAGCATACTCTAATATTTGATTAGGTTGAAGGTGATGTGAAAGGTGAAGGTAAGAATAAATTGAATGGGGAATAGAGGACTGAGGAAAATATGGAATTCCCCATGGAAAGGAACATAAAATATCTAGAACTCAAGGCCAAAATTGATAAACTAGAAGATAAATTTTCAAAGAAATTGGATATTCTAAGTGAGATGAAGGATGAAACAAAAGATATAAGGAAAGAGTTGGATATATAATTAATATTGAGGGTATAGGAAAACATGGCGATGGCATATGGAAAAATAATAAAATCCTCCTTAATCTAGATTGGGAGAAGGCCCTAAAAATGGAATGTGTTAAGATAATTAATGAAGTCAAGATTAAACATGCCAAAGGTAAACCCAAGGATAAAATAAATGGTAAGAAAGTAGAAGAAGCACCTATCTAGAATAGAGATCTAGAAGCTAGCATGGAAGGACCAAACAAATGCAATCGGGGGGCTTAAAGAAAGTGAAAAATAAAATGACTAACGAGGGTACCAAGATATTTACACTAGTATATTACTCAACCTCCAAGGAATATTCCTCCTAGTCTTTTGATATTTGGTTTCCTAAAGTTTAGTGAATTACTATTGTAGGATACAATCATTTTTATTGAAGTTTAGTAGAATGTTGGCTGAATCCTATAGGGACCTAGTTTATTATTCATATTTTATATGGTATTTATTGCATATATTTAATTTTTTTAATTGGTTATGGGATCCATCAAAATCTATTTATTTACCATACTAAATAAAAAATAATTAGATAGTTGTAAAATAGTTCAAAATGTCCAAAGATGATGTTTGGTTAAGAAAGTTTTTAATAACACACATGGAAAAATTATATACAATATTTTATGTAAATAAATACTTAGAAAAGGTTCTTAAGCATTTCAAATAGACTTTATTATTTCAATGCTATTTAATTTTAAATTTTTTAAATTTTTGTTGTTTTTGATATAGATTACAATATTTAAATTTTGCATATTTAAATAATTTTGACAATTAAATAAGATATTTTATAGAATACTACACCAATAATGTTCAATATTTAATATTAGTTTTTGTTCTCTTTCATTATATGATATGAAATATTTTTTAATGTAGATATTGTGATAGGATCTACTAAACCCAAATGTGTCATGTTTTAAAAATTATTAGAAACATTTTCCTTAAATACAAATAAAAACAATAATGGGAAGAACTTCATTGAAGCTATATCATATGGGTTAATGACAATTGATAAGACCAATTTTGTAGAGGAATTTTTTGATGTGGAGAGAGACAATAGAACAATAATTTCTCAAAAGGGTAATTTGAGCGACTACTATTTCTCATTTCTATCCAAATGTTTTATTTCATTATTCAATAGTATTTTACATATTTTAAATAATAATACAGTTCAAAAACTATAATAAAAGTGCATAATTAAAATAGTGTCCATTGGGATTTCAATACTTTTTGTTTGATTATTAATTATTGTCAACATAATGAGAAATGAAATATCTCATCTATAATTTATGATCAAATTTATATTATAGTTTATAAATTAAAAAAAAACATGATTTTTAACTATTTTAAATTTAAAAAAGGATGGTTATTTGGCACTTGTATATCTATATAAATAAACCAATAAAACAAGTCAAGTAGTCATTATTGCTATCTATGAGTAGTTATAAGTTTCCTATGAAAAATATAAATGATGAAAATTCAACAAAATATCTATAAACTATTTAACTGGTAATACATTATATTACTTCTATCATAATTCAAACAAGATACTTGATGAAGTTTTTGGGGCATTTACAAATGTAGGTTTATGGTCATAAATTCAGGTGGAACACCTCTATAAATTATTAATTCAACACATTAAGTTCAAAAATGATAATTTTAAGTTTGTTTGAGGTTTAAATCAGTGCATAAATATGGTTGTAACATCCATGTGTAAGTATTAACCAAACACACAAAATACATAAAACCATTAGATTCAATCATACAAAAAATTTGGCAATGAAGATCACTCTGGAGGTTTCAAAATTATATGTATAGATTAAAATGGATTAATTTACAACATATAGTCCATAGGTAATATTTTTATAACACCTAAAAATATGATGGTAATAAAAAAATCAATCTTGAATAGAAGTGGATAACCAAATTAAAAAAATATAATAATATATTTAGGTGAAAATGAAGATATGCTATATCAAAGAGATAAAATTAAAACACAAGGACTATAGGATTCATTAATGATTAAAGGATATTATTAGTGCACCTCAAACGCAAATATTAATGTTTAATATTCTTCTATTTCCTAGGTGTGCTAGTTGATGGTAATTATATATTTTAAATAATTTATTATGGTGTGATTTTGATAAATAATTATATTTCTCCATGAAATTATTCACATTAAAAGTTACAAAATGATATCGTAGACATGTTGGTTTCATCTCATGATAAAATGAAATAATTTGCTATGGAAGACTACAATGAGTATGTGAAGAAAATAAGAAAAGTTAAAAGTTAGGGTTGAGAATATGAAATTTATACAGCTACACTTGTCTTGAAATTTATGGTCGCACTTTTTTAACATGGTAAAAATCCTAGAATTATGTAAAATTTTGTATAGTTTAAGGGAGTGAATTTGAGGATTCATAAGTTGATAACATTATTAGGATTTTGTTTGATATAAAAAAAAAACATTATGATTTTTTAGTAGTCAAACACATTAAAGATACATTGATTTATACATATAATTTAAAAATAAATAAATAATATGAATCCATTTTTATTTTTAATAATTATCAATGGGAATTTTAGTTGTGTGTTTATGTCAGTTCAAGATGATCTCCACAATTAGTCATTATTATAATGACATTATGTTCCTCTAGTTACTTTTTCAATGAGTCAATATGTTTTGAAATAAGTTGGACTTTGTCGAGTGAATGTATTTGAAAGGCTTCCTTACATATATATTTATTTTAAATTATTAAATTATTATCATATTATTATTATTATTTAATAGTATTATATTAATAATTATTAAATACTATTTTATTATTTTCTTAATAACTAATATTAATTTATCATTAATTATTAATTTATTAATAGTTATTAATATTATGTAATAATTAACTATTAATATTATTAATTAATATGTTTTAAAATAATATTCACTTTGTTCATTGAATGTTTTAAAAAGCTCCTTTATACAATTTTTTTAAATTAATGAATAATTATTATATAGTTACTATTTTATAATATAAGAGTAATAATTATTTTATTTTTAATAATTAAATAATATTATTTTCTTATTATTTTTAATTATTAATAATTAATTAATATTATTTTATTATTATTTGTTTGGATTGATTTCAACGCTTAACCAGAGCCTAAAATAGTTTTAGGTCACAACAGGAGGCCCAGTCTCCCAAAAACATTAAATCAAAAATCAGACTTAAACACACTACAACCTAAATAAACCCATTTAATAAGAGAATGATCCAAATCTAAAACTTAATACAAGCCAATAATTAATAGCTAAGTAAACTACAAATTAGAAAATGAAACCAAACCACATTTTTCTTCTAAATACAACAAACCCTATCATAAGAAGAATCACCCTTTGGCTACCAATAAGTACCCACCCCTATTAGAGAGTACATATTCCACTGTACACTTAGTTACACCATAAATATAATTCATTTCAAAAAAATTCAACTTTTATGTTTCCATTTTCTTACCTCTTTTCCCTTTCTTTCTATAATTTGGCATCTTCAAACTATAAATACGATAAGAAATAGACAAAATCACCCAACTAGCTAGCTCTTCTTCTTCTTCTTCTTCTTCTTCTTATTATTATTATTATTATTATTATTATTATTATTATTTATATAAACCATTACCATCCTCTTCTGAGACATCCCCATATTGGTATCCTTAAACAATTCAAAAACATTTATCTATATACTTTGCCTTGGGATTCTTAACCACCACTTCCCCTTATAGAATGGGATAATAAGGTTGCCCTATCATCAAACCAATCAAACCTTGCACTACCACTAAATCCAAAACCTTCTAAGGGTTGTATTAAACTTATTAAGTGACTGATAAAGATTCAATCTAAACATAAAATGATTTGTAAGGTAAAATCATTTTATAACTCAAATATTGATTTGGGCATCCAATCTTTCTAACCCATTTCTTTAGGATCATTGCATGAGATCCTACAAAACTCTTCTCAGGACATGAAGCAATTTTGTGATCATATTTATTAAATTTAAAACATATAAAGTTAATTATTTAAAAATTAATAAATTGTGTCCACACTCCTTGAGAGGATAAAATTTGAATCGAATGATGTAGAGGTTTGAAGAAATCAATCATAACACACCCTGACAAAACATTGATTAACCTCAATGGTTTCATCAATTTTAATGAAGTATAGGATCCTTTAATCCAATTAAAAATATCTTCCCATGAATTCCACTTCCCCACACATATGTTAATCAAAGACTTGATCCCTCTTTCCATACCAATCACTAAAAGATCTGCTTCTTAAATTTCCAAATTAAGAGGAGTGTTATAAAAAATCAAGGGTATATCTCTGAAACAAACCATTTTTAGAGATGATTTTTATGGCATCTCTATTTCTATTTACCCCTTAAACCCACCACTACTTTTACATCCTCCTCAAAAGACTTAATTTGACTTATAGAAATTACAAGGGGATCAGACCCTGGTTAATCCCTAAGAATGGAAGATTTCCATAACATCCCATAGGAATGGAAAGGATTTAAAATATTAATGCAACTAGCATACACCAATTATTTCAAAGAAAACCTAACCACCCTTATTTTTACATAAAAAACTTGATTCCTTAGAGAGGATCCTTCATAAAGAAAGCCCTTATCCCTAACCTGCTATTCCCACCTAAAAGATTGTTTTTGATCTAGACCATTTTGCACAATAGCAACGCAAGAATGGGGTTTTTTAATTATTTATCCTATCATCTCCTAACCTATCAATATACATACACACCCCTATCCATAATCTAAACCCTTATCTATACTCCTTATTACCCTCTTAACACCTATCATATGCCTATCTTTATCATTAATCTCCTTGCTGCACTTGTCACCATCACCATTGCAGTGTGCTTTCCTAAAGTTGTCACCATATAAAAATATTGGATGTAGTTAATTTATTATTATGTTAATCATTAATAATTAGTTTTATTATAAAATTATCATATTTAAATAAATCACAATGTCATTTCTTATTAAAATAATTGTGTAAATGACTATAATATTAATAATCACCTATATGTCATAAGCCCTTTTTATTTTTAATAAGTCCTATTTTTTTTGTAATGAGTCACATTATTTTGAAACAAAATTCTTTTTTTTGGGCTTATCAACTCTACCTAACTTAGCTAAGTATATCCATTGATAGCTATAATTATGACCATATGGTTGTAAACATAACACCTTATATAACTTAAAATTTTTCATAGAACTTCATTGTCTCATTGAAAATTAAATAATTAGAATATATACATTAGTACATCACAACTACATGAATGAAAAGAATCATTTTTCATAGTTTAATCTTCAACTACCTTGGAACCACCCAGATAAACATGTGTAATGCTTTGTCATATCATAGCTCCTTATTCAAGACTTACATTAAAATAGGTGAGACTTAGAGCCCTAAAAGAAGAGCCTATCCATTAATTTATATTATTTCAAATCAATTGTATTTATACCATGAGAAAAGTTTCCACAAGAATCTTAGACTATATACATTTTCACCATTTTTATCAACTCATCATGATTAAAAAGAGTATTGAAAAGATATTTAGTTATTCATAATTTGTTTAAAAGATCTGCTATAGTATATATTCATATTCAAACTAAATAATTAATAATTCACACCTAATTCAATATGCATGCAATAGTAAAACCATAAGAGTGAATACATGTCTCAATATCATATTAAAAATAGTTACAACATTGTATATTCAAGGCATATAAAACTATCATGGTAGTGTTACCTTGCTATAAACAATTAAAAGTACATAATAACAACATAGGTGGGTATATGGTAATGGGGGACAAAATGAGGGGCTAAAATTTTAGAATTTCTTTTCTCTATATACATAACTAAACAAAATAAAAGAATAAATTTCACCCAGAGTTTGGCATGAAAATGTGTAATGATATCTATAATTGTGTTACATATAACACAAGAACTAGACTAAATGCATAACCCATCAATGGCTTATGTAGGAAGTAATTTAACCACCCAACATTTGGATATAAGTGGTCAATGTGGTCTTATCCACTCATCTCTATCTACATATTATTCTACAACCTTCCTAATGGATTCATTACTGACTTATGTGCTTACTTGAGTTCCTATAAATGATACAAAATAAATATTACCTCAAGGGTAGTGTCAAAAAATTTCAATAAACATTAGTAGAGTAAGATCAGATTCAATAGAAGAATAATCAAACTAAGCTTAGTTGAGTATGATTTACCAAATCACAAATAAATGATAGAGATAAAAGGAAAGGGACTATTTATAAAATCAATGCAAATAATTTGAACACCCTTTCATTCCATAGGCAAACTGACATATGAAATTTGACACAACTACTATAGGAAGTATGCAAGCTTCAAAAGATATTTCAACAACCATGCTTAAGTCTAGTTGAGAAATAACTTACCATTTACAAGTAGGGTACAAGTTCATAACAAGTTTTCCTATGGATTTTATAATGAATTAGGTTATATCTACAATTTTATTATTATTCACATAAATTCCTTATGAGTTAACCAAATCAATACCAATTAAAAGTCTCATAGACAAAATGTAATTCTTAAATATTTATCCCTTAATTTAAATCCATGATCTTAGTCTAAACAATTATTATATTTATTATCTAAAATTTAATTTTGAGATAGATTCTTATAACAACAATATAAGTTCACAACTTATTTTATCATTTAAGAACAAAATTCCATTAATAAAATATTCAATGGTCTATCTCAAACATGGAGCATTTGTTCCTCAACCACAAGATGCTTAGCTAGGAATATCCATGTTATAATATTGTAAACGATGTACATTATTTCCTATAGAACTTCAACATAACATAAGACTAAATTAATCAAAAAATAATTAATTATAATGAAGAAATTTAGGGTCTACCCATATAGTCCATGGCATGTATGAACTCTTAGTAGTTGAAAAAATTATCTTCTGGGAGATAAGTACATATTAAATTAATTAAGTAATTATTCCAATCTACTCTTATCACACATTTAATTAAGTTATTTCAAATTTTCACACAAGTAGTAAACTGAATATAATCCATTAGTTTTACCAATTAAATTACAAGGATTTCATTAAACTAACTATATAGTTATAGTCCAAAATATACTGAAGCCTCAACACTTTCATTAGTTAATACATGTGTCAAATATGATTAATAATATGTATATTTATCTGAAAAGTTCATTTATTTACAACTTTTAACTTCACCCAAATTACTACATTACAATTCCTATTACTAGTATACATATTCATGTATAATGTAACTTATCTTATATAAGTTTATGATTATAAATAATCATACAAAGTAACTTGAGCATACTAACATTATGTTAAAACTCCTTATACTTAATTTAATAAAATAATCAAGCCATATTCAAGATAACATTTACATCTATGTTCAAACATTAGTATTTATATATTCAAACATTAAGTAATTTCTAAATCATCATACCAATGATTTATGAGTATATACAAAGACATTATTACATTTACTAGTCATGAGTCAATTTATATACAATGTTACATAACTACTTAAGATGATAAAACATTCAATGTAACTACCCAAACTACTTAATCCAAATAAATGTTTAACTACCATCACAAGATAAAGAACTCACAACTATGCTCATCTATAAAAGTGTTCATGAAAAAATATAAATTCATATTAAGTTAGTAATGCCAAATTATTCAAATAATCAAATGATCAACTACAATGATTTCCCAAATCAAATATACATATAAATGTTACATCACTTTGTATCAAATACAACTATGATGAATAACATGAATTATAACCATAATAATCACATGACATTTTCAGCCAAATATCATAACTTGAATTAAGATGAAAATAATCTAATAATTGCATGAAATCCAATGAAGCTAATCCCACCTCACCAGTCCTAATGGGCCAAACCATAAGCATCCCTAGACCACCCAACCATTAGTCGAATACAAATCAAGGTAGTAGATAAAATATGGAAAAAGGATTACAAAATAATTGGGCTTGACAACATTAAAAAAAATGACCAACATAGACAAAATGAAACATGTAAACCAACCCACCAAGATCCATTAACTTGGAATCTGATTACAACTACAACTATGTTTTGAGCTTCTCAATTTATGGGCCATATTTTATTCTAGATGATAATATGGCTCATAAATATACTAACCTATGTGGTAGTCATCTTCACATACTAATTTAATAGATGTTTATGAGTTAAAATGAAACTCATAAAAAGAAGATAAAAAACTTAGCCAATTATCAATTAATAAAATTAAACTTAAGTAAAGCTTCAATTCGCATTAGGGACTAGAAAGAAATTTACTAATCATAGTAAAAACTTAAAGGTCAATAATACTATTTTATAAAATTAGAATAATTAATAAATCAATGACCCCAAAAAAAGTCAATGTAATCATGAATCGATAATAATCTCCATTATCATTATAAGAATTAATCTAATTATTTCTAACACGATTTCATAAACCTAGGTCAACTAATAATGACCTAGTGATTAAAAAAAAGTTAAAATAATCATGCAAACAAATATAATAATAAAAATATATTATTCCCTAAAAACTCCTACAATAATTTCAAACCCTATGGGGACTCCTTATGTTACTTACCCCCATTTTTGTCATGGTTTGTAATAACCATTAAGATTTTTCTTTTTTTACTTTATTTCTTAACCCTTACTATACCAGGTTAGTGTTTTCATAATACTAAACCAAATTAAAACCCTGGTTCACATATAACATAATTAACTGTATAGCTTCTAAAATATAACCAACAACTCAAAAAAAAAAGCTGAGACATGTAAAAAAGACAAGCAGTCACCATAAATCCATAATGGCTTTTATAATACAAAAATCAAATTAGGTGAGGGTTTCAACTAAAATAGAACATACATAGTCAATAAAAACCTCAAATTTGGGTTTATAAATACAATACAAATAAACACACATATTCCATTGAACTGAGTCATATCCTAAAATGGATCCTTAGTGAATTCATCTAGAACATCAAGCAGTGACTTTGTATAGTCACTTAAATAAAAAAATATTCATTTAAAACAATGACCTCACAGTAGAGTAAGACCCAATATACCACTATATACGTAATGATAAACAACCACAATATTCATTTCAAATTAAATAAACATTATAAGAAGAGAAATAAAATATTGTAAGTGCTTAACTAATCCATGTTCAAGATTTTCATGTCTATCATGTGCTAAAAACAAAAAACCAACTTCATGGCCTTAGTTAGGCTTTTACACAAAACAAAAATAACTTAGAAAACTAATACAAATATTTATGGATAAAGCTCTAAAATTTTTATGATTAAAATAAATTTATATAATAACACAAAATTTCAAGTAAATCACTTACATGGTTGATGGAAGTCAACCATAGTAGGTTTATCTACTCTTCCAGCCTCCAAGCTCAAAATCTTATATGAATTCACATAAACTAGTTGAATAATATATTAGTAATTTATTAGTGTTCACATAAATAATTATATTTTTGGGTGAGAAATATTAATATATGTTACAATAATACAATCTCATATTGAGTTGTATTGGGATTATTATACATGAGTTAACAACTCACTAGAGATATCTTAGGATGAGAGAACCATGGGAAGAGTTGAGAGATATGGGGGATAAGGATCAAAGTTAACTCCTTATTTTGATGATAAATCTCTCCTATATATTGTAATATCCTATGAAGAAATAATATCCTAAAAATATTATCAAATAGAAAAATATCATTTTCTTCATGTAAATTTTTATTTGGTGTTGATTGTGAGTAAATCTAAACCAGATGTATTAAATGGTATCAAAGCCATTTATGGTCTTGATCCTGTGAACAAAGAGAGTCACACACATGTAATTTAGCTTTGTCAAAGGCCTCCATGAGTATTAAGATAGTTTTTATGAAATTAAGGGAATTTTGGTATTGCATAGATATATTGGTGATTTTTTGGTCTTACATTCTCATATAGTCTCCTTGAGGTGCATTTCATTATTGTGTGCATACATATTCTTAGTTGTATGTAATCTAAATATATATCATGCATTTTATTATCTTTTATACCTATGTATTATATAGAATTATACTAACATGGAATTCAAACCTACACTGGGATTAAACATTCAACAATAGTTTTAGAAGATCTATGTATCTACATGGTCTATAGATCAATTTTTAAAAGCTCCTATTGCATGCAATGAACATGACAAGTTCTATACTAGATTTGGCCTCAAACCAATGAAATTTATTTTTGAAGACTTATAATAGTTTATACATATAGTTTGTAAATTTAATTAGGCAACAAAATTATGCATTTCAAAATGCAAATATATATCTCAACATAGTCAGATCTGCATGTGTTAATTTGTAATCAATGATATTCTATCATATGTGCATGATCAATAAATATACAATGTTTAACTAGAATTTTTTAGGCAACACAAGAATTACACTCTACATTATCTAGTAAAACATACTTTCCATGCTACCATATCATATCAGATCCTTTTTCTATCAGTTTTGAGCTTTGGCATAGTCTTTTAGTGCTTACTTATGTCTAGTGCGATCCCAAATACACCTGCATTCCATCATCAACATTAATGGTAATAACATTGGATACTTATACATCCAATCCTAATAGCTATTTACATAGAGATTTAGACTCGATTATTAAGCCAAATTAGACTCTTAGAACATGTCATGAAGCCCATGACTCAAAAAAATATTAGTTCATGAACCTTTTATGTCTTATTTATAGTTTTTAAGTCGATTTATTTTTAGCTATTTGATTTAGATATATATTTTTAGTGTTTTCAGATTTATTTAGCTTAGTATTGGTAATTTTTGAAAAATTCATATTTTTTATCCTAAATAGAAGTCATGTCATAGGTAATTTATGTGAAAGTGGCTTTAAGATTATATAGTGGTGTCATTTTTTATTATAACATTAAGAGTCTTATATAATGAGTAGTTAGTATAAATATTTTATACTTGATTTTAAGTATATATGTTTTAAATTTTATACATAGTTGTCAAAAGCAAAATTCAAAAGTGTCAAAGTCAAAGTCAAGAGTGTTCAAAAGTACAAGGACGCATTATCACTTGTATGCAATGTACTAAATCAAAATTTTGAATATGTCAAATTTATGGGGGGGACCCTATTAGATTAAAAATGACATGAGATTCATCAACATATTATATGAGTAAGTATATTTTTAAGTTGGAGGAGGAGGCAATAGACGAAGGAGGTCAAATAGAAAACTTTCATTTGCCACAAGTGACGGGGCTACATAATGCATTTGTGCCTTGTTTCTCAGTTATATTTTTAATTTATGCAAATAAGAATATAATTAAATGGATTTTAAAGTATTTTAATTAGTGATAAATTCTAAATATAATTTATTGATGTAAAAATATAGTGAAAGAACACAAAACACTAATGTAAGATAGTTCATGGATCTTGAAAAGGTTTGTGGTAGATCAAGAAAATCATTAGAGGTGGATAGTCAATGAGGTTCCTATTCACATAAAGGTTTATGGTAAACCTATTTAAAACCATGGAAGGATTGATCCTTTCTTTGGATAAAGGTCATGATCCAAATAGTTGGCCATGCCATAGGAGTGATCATATTGTAGATTAGAGTGTGAATGTTTTTCCACCATGTTCAACTAAAGGGGGGATATTAGGAATTCATTAGTGCTCACATAAATAACTATATTTTTGGGTGATAAACATTAATATGTGTGACAATAATACAATCTCATATTGAGTTGTAATGGTATTATAGTACACGAGTTAACAACTCACTAGAGATATCTTAGGATGAGAGAATCATGGGAGGAGTTGAAAGATATGAGGGATAAGGATAAGAGTTGACTCCTTATTTTGAGGATAAATGAGTCCTATATATTTTAATATCCTATGAAGAAATAATATCTCCAAAATATAATCAAATATAATTATATTATTTTATACATGTAAAGTTTTATATGATGTTTATTATTAGTAAATCTAAACTAGAAATATTATAATAAATACAAAAATAATCCCTAGATAAATTTACATAACTCCTGCATGGCCCTCAAGATTAATGCATCCAACTATATTTCTAGTACCTAAAAATCCTTAAGTAGAACTACCTCACATTCCCCTTGGTCACCATGCCAAAAATATCAATATATTTTCCCTAAGGTTTCAAGCCCTCCTGGATTCAGTCCCAAAATGAACACAACAAAATATAAAAACCAAAAGAAATATCTTCACCCTCTTGCATGGTAATTTAAGCCAATGCTACAACCCCTAAGTCATTGGCTTCAAACAAAACACAAATAATTAATTACCATGACCCCCATGTGGGTTGAGTAACCTAGAAAAATACCCCTAAGCCAAATCATGGATTAATCAAACAAGAAAATTAAGGTCCTTTTAACAATGTTAAAACCTTAGTACACAAGTCCAAAACAAAACACAGTTTAAGATGCATCTATATAAGTCTGTAATCATATAAGGTTGCTTTAAAAATTTTAAGTCAATAAATTTAAAGACAAATAAGAATGAAATAAGATGTCAAATATCAAAACAATAGATAACACATGATTAGTTACGTGACTAAACTAGAATTTTGAAGTCAACAAACATGAAGTCCATAGAAACACACAACACCAAAATACTAAAAAATGATAAAATCAAGATGAAGATAATAGTCACTAGATCATTACAAATCAAACAATGATGATCTCATAAGTGATAACATCAAATAAAAATATGCTTACATGAATGTAAAAATTAACTCAAATCAAATAGTAATGAAATTGATCATAAAATAATAACATACAACACTTAACTAATAAAAACATAATGACTAAATCAATAATATTGACAAGCTCAACTTTATGTTTAAATTCATTATTTCATTTATCCATTTATTTCTCCATGTTACCTTGTTGCTCAAGTCCAAACACAACTTAGCTCAAGTACATGTTCCCATAGTCAACAAATAGACTATTGACAACATTTGGACATCTAAGTATAATAAATATAATAACATAATTTAATTAATACATCAAACTAAATAATGAATTAATACACATTAAGCAACAATATTAAATGATATAATGAAATTTAATTCATAATTATCTCACCAATTATAATGAAAATGTATCAATGTAGATCACTAAACTATAATACCATAGTAGAATAACAAAATATATCTCAAATAGTTAACATTTAGACTATATCACCAAAAATGAATTAAATGTAAATCTCTTAGCATCATGACATCCTCATCCACTTAGAAAAGAGTCATCTTAGATGACCAAAATAACCAAGGATAATGTTTCCTAAAAATATTCTCATCTTCCTAAGTAACACTTCTTTTTGATAGAGGATCCCATTAAACCAACACTTGGGAAATTTGATGATTCCTCAATTTAATATTGTGATGATCTAGGATCATCATTGGATCCAATTGGACATTTTTCTCTTTTGAAACCTAAAGATGAGTCCAATCTAAAATATGAGATGGATTAGGAATATAGTTTCTTAATAAAGAAACATGAAACACATAGTGAATTTGAGATAAAGAAGGTGGAAGTGCTATTCGATAGGCAACTAGACTATTTTTTCCAAAATTTCAAAGTTTCCTACAAATTAGGGGGTTAGTTTAGAACAATTACCAAATTTAATTGAATTTTTTATGGTTTAACATGAATAAAAACTTTGTCTCCCACTTGGAATTCATGTGGTGTCCTTTTCAAATCAACATAACTCATTTGTCTATTTGGGGCAACCTTTAAATTCTACCTTATAGTTTCTATTTGCTTATCATAATATTGCAAAACATCAGGACTAAGAACACTCCTATTTTCTAAACTTTCCTAGCCAAGTGGAGTTCTACACTTGTGACCATACAAATATTCAAAAAGATCCATTTTAATCATTGAATGATACACATTATTAAATAAAACTCAACTATGTGTAAATAATCTTCCTATTTACCTTTTTGATTCATAACATACATATTTATCATGTCTTCCATAACCCAATTTAATATTTCCATCTAACCATACATTTTTGGGTGATAAGATGAACTAATCTTTAACCTTGTACCAAAAGTGACAATTAGAGTTTTCAAAAACCTTAAATTAGAAAGTATATCTTGATTATAAATAATAAATTTAGGCATACCATGTAACCATACTATCTCTTTCAATAACTATGAAGCAAGTACAGATGCATCATAATTCAAATTTTCAATAATGAAATGACCAACTTTTGTAAGTTTATCTATTTCCAACAAAATAATATCATGTTTGATTTTAGATTTTGGAAAACTAGCTATAAAATCCAAATAAATCATAGTCCACTTACGTCATTATACATCATGAGGGTACAATAATCCTCCTAAATGGTAATGTTTAGCTTTCACATGTTATCATTCCAAACATCTTGACAAAAAGTTAGAAACTTCATGTTTCATTTTAGGATAATGATACTTCCTTTTTAGTTCACGTGTCATCTTTACGACACCTAGATGAAAAAAATGAGGTGCTACAAGCATTGATTTTAGAAAATTATTCCTTAGGTCACTAGAATCAGGTACTTAAATTCTACTTTTATATCTGATTAAACCATTAGAATCAACTAAAAAATCAAAAAAATCTTTTCAATAGGTCCTTGAACCAAATTTATACTTACATCTTGGAAATTTTTATCATAACAATGTTGTTCCAATATTTTAATTTTAAAATTTATTATGTAAAATAGATAAGGTATCAAGATACATGCATCAACTGAGTACATCAACAACACAATTATCCTTACCTTTCACATATTAAATATTTATAACAAAATTAATTAAAAAATCTAGCCATCTATGCTAGAGTGCATTTAGATCATCCTAGGAAAGTAAATATTCAGGGCTGTGGTGATCATATTTTACCTAAAAATGCTTATCTAATAAAAAGTGTTTTCATTACTTCAAATCATTAACAATGGAAACAAGCTAAATATCATGAGTGGTGTAATTATTCTCATGGTCCTTTATTTTTCATTACTCATAACCCATAATTAAACTATCTTGAGTCAATATGCCACACAATCCTTATTCAAATGCATAAGCCCATATTTCAAAATTTCCTTTCAAATATGGTACAATAAGTACAGGTGCCAAAGTAAATAACTCTTTAAGCTACATTAAATCTTGTTCACATTCAAATTTCCACACAAATTTATTATCCTTATACTATAAGGATGTTATTGGGTTAGAAAACTTATAAAAAAATTCAACAAATCTTCCATAATAACCATCTAGTCCCATAAAACTATGTACTTCATGTACATTTTTAGGAGCAATCCACTCTTAAATATATTTAATCTTTGTTGGATCAAAAACAATACTAGCCTTTGATATAATATGACCTAAATAGTGGATCTTAGACTTAAAAAAACACATTTAAATAACTTACCAAATAATTTGTGTTGCCTTAGCCTTCACATCACTAAGCACAAATGTTATTCATGCTCAATTACATTCTTAGAAGAGATCATTATATCATTAAGGAATACTAGAACAAACTTGTATATAAAATCCTTAAATAAACTATTCATTAAGCTCATAAATGCAATAGGTGCATTAATCAAACAAAAAGACATTGTCATAAACTCTTAATATCCATACCTTATTTTAAAAGTCATCTTATGAATATTTTCTTCCTTGATCCTCAATTAGTGATAACCTGATCTCAAGTATATCTTCAAAAATATAGCCACATTCTTTATTTGATCAAATATATCATCTATCCTACACAAAGGATAATATTTATTAATGGTAAACTCATTAAATAAATAATAGTCAACACATGATCACAAGGTTCTATTCTTATTTTTCATAAATACCGCTAGTGCATCCGACAATAACATGCTTGGCCTAATATTTACATTTTCCAATAGTTCTTATAGTTGATATTTTAGATGTTACAAATCTTATACATGCATAAGATAAGGTGCTTTATATGCAGGGGATACCCATGGACTTACATCAATATAAAAGTCAAATTCACATTTAGGAGGCAAACCAAACAATTTATCTAGAAAAAAATTAGAAAATTCTTGTAAAAATAGATATTCCTCAAAAGCCATTGTTGTTTCAGGGGAAATTTATTGCATGAAAATAAAATATAACTTTTTTTTAACTACCTTTCAAAGGTGCAATAGGGAAAAGTCATTAGTTGGTAACCCTATAAAGCACATAGATGGCTACACTAGAGTGCTACAGCTCCTAATAACTAATATGATACTACTCTTACCTTCACATTAGACTACATGTTATGTATATTAAAATACTTTTTTAGGTGTACTAACCATTCATCAACTACATCACCTGATTCCTCACCTAGAAAATTTGGTGGAAGCAACTTCTTCAACTGCTTAATAATATGATCATCCATATTATTAGGGTTATTTCAAAGTTCCAGTTCATCAACTTATCTTTCATCTCTAGCTAGAATTTTTTCAATTAGAATACCTTATATATTAATCAATCTTCTCTCTTAGTGTCTAGTTTACTTTGAAGGGAATTTAACATAGTCATAATTCCATTAAAAAATATTTCTTGGTTAATGTTAGGATTGTTTTCCTTACGGTTAAGGTGTTCAACATTATTAAGAGGTAATTTACTTAAAATTCCTTGGGTTATTATCTATTATTTTAGATCTTTTCCTCACCATCCTATGGTGAAATAGATAAAAACTTAGTATAAATTAAAAACAAACATATCCCAAAGATCCCTAGAGTAGTAAACCCTGCTTTGATACAAATATGTCACAACCATAATTTTTTTATCTATACACATAAATGAAACAAAATAATAGAACAAAGTTCACCCAGAGTTTATCATGGAAACACATAATGAGATCTATAACTAAGTTACAACCAACATAGGAAATAGACTAAATGCATAACCAATCAATGACTTCTTTAGGAAGTAATTTAATGACCCATTATTTAGATAGAAGTGGGTCGATTTTGTCTTACCCACTCACCTATATTTGTGTACTATGTTGTAAACTTTATAATGGAGTTTTTTACTAAATTATTCTCTTACTTGAGTTCTTGTATAGGCTATAAAATAACAAGTACCTCAATCATAGTGTCAATAAAATTTAGAAAACATTGGTAGAGTAAAATTAGATTCAATAGAAGAATCATCATACTAAGCTTAGTTAAATATGATTCAAAAAATCACAAACAATATATAGAGATCAATGGAAAGGGAATATTTCAAAAATTAATGTAAAGCATTTGAACACCTTTTCATTCCATAGGCAAATTGATGTACAAAATTTGACACAACTACTACATGTGTATGCAAAATTTGAGGGATGTTTAAACAACCATGATTAAGTCTTATTTATGAAAAAATTACCATTTATAGTTAGGGTAAAAGTTCATATAAATATTTCCTAAGGATTCTATAATGACTTAGGTTAGATTTACCATTCTATTATTATTGACATAAATGCCTTGTGAGTTAACTATCTTGATACATATTAAAAGTATCATGGACTAAATGTACTTGTTCTTAAATATTATTCCCTTAACTTAAATCCATGATCTTAGTCTAAATAATTATTATATTAATTACCTAAAATTTAATTCTGAGATAGATTCTTTTAACAACAATATAAGTTCACAACTTATTTTATCATTTAAGAATAAAATTATGTTAATAAAATAT
The DNA here is from genome assembly GCA_037957365.1 of Torreya grandis. Lineage (NCBI taxonomy): Eukaryota > Viridiplantae > Streptophyta > Pinopsida > Cupressales > Taxaceae > Torreya > Torreya grandis. The sequence continues at coordinate 771,497 of JARHVA010000829.1, forward strand.
TCAATGGTCTATTCCAAACATAGAGAATTTTTTCCTCAATCACAAGATGCGTAGTTAGGAATAGCTATGTTACTTATAATCTAACAAATGAAGTACATTATTTCCAATATAACTTCAACATAACATACGACTAAATTATTCTTAATAATAATTAATTATAATGAACTAATTTAAGATCTACCCATACAGTCCATGGCACGTATTAGTGCTTAGTAGTTGAAAACATTATCTTCTAGGAGACAAGTACATATTAAATTACTTAAGTAATTATTCCAATTTAGTATTTATCACACATTTCATTAAGTTATTAAAATTTTTCACATAATTAGTAAACTCAATATAATCTATTAATTTTACCAATTAAATTATAAGGCTTTGATTAAAATAACCGTATAGTTATAGTCCAAACTCTAATGAAGTATGGATACTTTCATTAGTTAATACATGCCTCAAATAGGATTCATAATATGCATATGGATTTGAAAAGTTCATTTAATTACAACATTCAATTTCACCCAAATTATCTCATTACAATGCCTATTACTAGTAGACATATTCAAGTATAATGTCAGTTAGACTATACAAGATTATGATTATAAATAATCATACAAAGTAAATTCAACATACTAACATTATGTTACAACTCTTTATACTCAATGTAATAAAATAATTAGGTCATATTTAGGATAACATTTACATCTAAGTTTAAACACTAGTATTTATATATACAAAGACTAAGTAATTTCTTAATCATCATACACATGATTTATGAGTATAGTCAAAGACATGATTACATTTACTAGTCATGAGTCAATTTATATACAATGTTACATAACTAATCAATATGCTACAATATTCAATGTAACTATTCAGACTATATAATCTAAATATTAGCTACCATTACAAGATAAATAACTCATAACTATGTTCATCTATGAAATTATTCATGAATAAATATTAATTCATATTAAGTTAGTAATGCCATATTATTAAAATAATCAAATGATCAACCATAATGATTTACTAAATAATATATACATATCAATGTTATATCACTTTGTATGAAATATAACTTTGACAAATAACATGAATTAAAACCATAATAATTACATGAAAACCTTAATTCATTTTCAACCAACTGTCATAACTTGAAGTAAGAAGAAAATAATCCAATCATTGCAATAAATCTAATAAAGCTAATGCCACCTTGTGAATCGCAATGAGCCCAACCATAAGTGGTTCTAGACACTGCAACCATTAGTTGAATATGGATAAGGGTAATAGATAAATGATTACAAAACAATTGAGCTTAAAAACATTCAAATAAATAACCAACATAAATAAAATGAAACACATAAACTAACCCATCAATATCTATTAACTTGGTACCTGATTATGACTACAACTCTCTTTTGAATTTCTCAATTTATGGGCCATATTCTATTATAGAATATAATATGGCTCATAAATCTACTAACCTATGTGTTCGTCATCTTACCATACTATTTTAATAGATATTTATGAGTTAACATAATACTTGTCAAATTAGTATAACAAAACTCAACTAATTATAAATTATTAAAATAAAACTTACGTAAAGATTTAAGTCACATTAGGGACTAGAAATAACTTTATTAATTAGTAAAAACTCAAAGGTCAATAATAATGTTTTACAAAATCATAATTATTAAAATAATAAACAGATCAATGACCCAAAAATAAGTCAACATAATCATGAATTGATAATAATCCTAATTATCCTTTTCAAAATTAATCCAATTATTTCCAACATGATTTCATAAACCTGGGTCAATTAATATTGATCAAATAATTCCACAAAATTCAAAAAATCATACATACAAATACAATAATAATAATAATAATAATAATAATAATAATAATAATAATAATAATAATAATAATAATAATAATAATAAATTTCCCCCAAAAATGTCTGCAATCATTTTGAACCCCTATGGGGAATCCCTATGGTCCGTGCCCTAATTTTGGCCATAATTCAAAATAACCATAAGGATTTTCCTTTTTTTTTAACTTTATTTCTTAATCCCAACTATACCAGGTTAAGGTTTTAAAAATAATAAACCAAATTAAAACCCTAGTTCACATATAATACAATTGAGGTGTATGGATTCCAAAATATAACTAATAGCTCAATAAAAATAAAGCAAATCCATGTAAACAAAAAAAATAGTCACCATAAATTTGTAGTGGCTTTTATAGTACCAAAATCAAATCATTCAAGAGTTTCATCTAAAAAAACATACACAGTCAATAAAAACCCCAACTATGGTTTTATAAGTACAACATAAATTAATGCACATAACCTATTGAACCAATTCATAGCCTAAAATGGCTCCTTATTGAATTCATCCAACATATAAGGAAATGAATTTACATAGTCATTTAACAAAATAATATCCATTTAAAATAATGACCTCATAATGGATTAACACCTAGTCCAACACTATACACATAATGATAAATAACCACCATATTCATTTCACATGAAATAAAAATTATAAGTAGAAAAACAAAATATTTTAAGTGCTTCACCAAGCCATGGTCAAGCCATTCATGGATTTTATGTGCTAAAAACAACACAATAGAAAACTTGATTCATGGCTTTAGTTAGGATTTTAATCAAAAATATAATAACTTAGCAAACTAATACAAATATTTATGTTTAAAACCATAACATTTTCACCATTCAACTACAATTATAAAACAACATATAGTTTTAAATATATCACTTGATTAATGTAAATCAACCACAATAGGTTTATCTACTCTTCTAGCCTCCAAACTAAAAATACCATATGCATTCACTCAAACTAGTCAAATATTAAATACAAAAAAAACTAGATAACTATCCATAAATCCTACATGGTCATCAATATTAATGCATCCAACTATAATTCAAGTCTTAGAAAATCCTCATGCAAAATTGCCTCACATTCCTCTTGGCCACCATGCCAAAATTTTTGGTAGAGTTTCTCCAAGGTTCCAAGCCCTCTAAAACTTCATCCCAAAACAAATGTAACAAAACCTAAAAACCAAATGAAGCATCTCAACCATCTTATATAGTAATTCAAGCCAATGCCACGACCTTTATGTCATTAGCTTCAAATAAAACCCAAACAACTAATTACCATGACCCCAAGTGGGTTGAACAACCTAACAAAATGAAACTAAGCCTAATTGTGGCTTAATCAAATAAGAAAATTAAACAAGAAAAACAAGGTACTTTGAACTATAATAAAACCTTGGTGTACAAGTCAAACAAAGTATAGTTTAAGATGCATATATACACGTCTGTAATTATATAAGGTTTTTTTAAAATGTTAAGTTGATATATTTAAAAATAAATTATAATGAGATAATACATCGTAGATCAAAACAATAGTTAACATATGATTAGTTACGTGACCAAACTAGATTGTTGAAGTTGACAAGCATGAAGTCCATAAAAACACACAACACTAGATTACTAGAAGATGATAAAATCAATAAAAAGACAATAGTCACCAAATCAGTAAAAATCAAAGAATGATAATCTCACAAATGATAACATCAAATAAAAAATGTTTGCATGAACATAAAAAAGGACTCAAATCAACTATTAATGAAATTGATGATAAAATGATAACACACAAATAACTAATAAAAACATAATAAGTAACTCATTAATACCGACAAGCTCAAGTTTACTTTTAAATTCACTATTTTATTTATGCATTTATTTCTCTGTATTTCCTTGTTGCTCAGGTCCAAACATAATCTAGCTCAAGTACCTATTCCTATAGTCAACAAATAGACTATCAACAACATGTCAACATTTAAGTCTAATAAATATAATAACAACATTTAATTAATACATCAAACTGAATAATTAATCAATACACATTAGTAAGTAATATCAAATGCTAAAATGAAATGTAATCCATAATTGTCTTAGCAATTATAATGAAAATGAATCGATGTATATCACTAAACTATAATACCACAACAAAATAACGAGATATGTTTTAAATATTCCATAGCTATGCTATATCAACACAAATAAATTAAATGCAAGTAACTTAGGGTCATGACATAAAAGTGCAACTTTTTCCTCAAAATAATAATACTTAAACTTAGAGAGACTTTAAAATAAAGTGGAAAAAATAATTTTATAATAACATAAGAATATGGATTATGTCATTTTGAATAATTTATCATATTGGTTTTATATATATATATATATATATATATATATATATATATATATATATATATATATATATATATATATATATAAACAAACATAAACCAAGATGAGAGAACTATGCAAAATTGATGTATTTTTGGTAATGACATAGTAATTGTTTGTGAAAAATAATTAGATTGCAGGAGTCCAGACACATTTTTGGAGTAAATAAATGATTTTTTTTATGAAATAAAATATATGAATAGATATAGTAAATAATATTTTTTATTAAATTTTAAATTAATTTATGTTTTTAAAATAATTTTATAAGTCAAGAAAGATATAAAATTGAAACCATGAGTTTATAAACATATGTTTTTGACCTTAAATTCATATATATATATATATATATATATATATATATATATATATATATATATATATATATATATATATATATATATATATATATATATATATAATGACCTAAAATTTAAAACTTATTCTTATAGGAATACCCCATGAAACTTTAAGAACTTGTAATTTTCTCTATGCCTCATAGTTTACATGTAACAACTATTCAAATCTCATATTATTTTTTCCCTTCAAAATGAAAAGTTAATTTTAAGGGATGCATATAACTATGTGAAATTCAAAAAAGTGGGTGATAATTTAGGGTGTAAGAAATAAATTATTATTTTTACACACCCATATGTATGTAACTACGAATTTGGTTTTTTGATTGGGCATGTGGTTCAAAATTTGTGTGTTATATTCACCAAATTTTAGTCTCAAAATAAAATTTCAGCTATGATATAAAATTTTCTTCCATTTATTCCTCATAAAATATTGGATATAATATTAAAAGGTATGTTTATATGACTCCCATATGAAACTTTAGGATCTTAAAGCTTATATCTATGGCTCACATTTTTCTTATAATAATTACACAATGTGCTTACTATTTTTCCCATTAAGACCAATAAATTTAAATTTTGGGTGTTGATTGAGGGTGGAAAATGAAATTATTACATTTATACACCCATATTGATGTGGCTATGAAGCTAGTTCATTAATTGGGCATGTGGTTCAACTTTTTATCCTTAAAGTAGGTTTTGGTTGTGAGAGAATATGTTCCACCATTTATTAATATCCAAATTTGGAATATAATCCTCCATGAGATGATTATATTAATGCCTCATGTAATTTCATTGCATTAATGTTTATCTTTACCCCTTATGGTTTTTATACAACCAGTGCATAAATTTATTCTATTTTTACCCTTAATAACAAGAAGTTAATCTTAAAGGATGCACACAACAACAATAAAATTTAAATTTTGGGGTATATTTATGTTATATTAATGCCATTATTTCATTTATGTGCCCATTTGGTTGTGATAGTGAATTTGGTTTATGAATTGAGAATGTGGTTCAAAAGTTATGCATTATACTGACCAAAATTTTCTCCCTAAATAAATGTTTAGATGCAAGACAAAATGTTACTCAATTTATTACTCATTAAAAATGTAATATCCTCTAGGGGATACTTATAGGACTCTTACATAAAATTACAAGATCTTATAGTCTATCTCTACCCCTTACATTTTTATTTCAATGATTTCATACAGTTCATACTATTTTTCCCATTAAGAAAAACAAAATTATTCCTATGGATGTGTCCAGATGTGTTAAAGTTTTTAGTTTTGGATTATAAATAGGATATATGAATTTAATTATTACATTTATATATCCATTAATATTTGATTGCAAATCTATTTCATCAGTTGGGTTTATTGTTTGAAAGTTATATGTTATACTGATCAAATTTTTCTCCCTAAATCAAGTTTTAGATACACGAGAAAACACACCTCTATTTAATCCTAGTCATAATTGGAATATAATAATATGGGGGATGGTTGAATTAATCCTCTATGAAACTTTAAGTATTTATTATTTATCTCTACCCCTCATGGTTTACATGAAACTATAAAAAATTTGTATTATTTTCCCCTTTAAGAACAACATGTTTATTTTAATGCATACATTAAATCAAATGAAAGTTTTGATTGTTGTATAAAATAGAGGGTGTAAAATATACACTATTTCAAACCATAAATGATTAGGAATTTCGTTCATTGATTGGGTGTGCAATTCAAAATTTATGTGTTATATTAACTAACATTGATCACTAAATTAAGTTTTAGCTATAATAAAAAAACATGCTACCATTTAATACTCATCACAAGTGGAATTTAATAATACATTATATTATTATAGGAATCCTAAATTAAACCATATGACTTTATGATTCTTCATTACCCTTAATAGTTTACTTGTAATGGTTGTGAAAAATTTGTATTATTTTTCACCATAAGAATGAATATTTTATCTTAAGGTATGCCTTTTAATACTTGAAATTTTGGAGTGTGTGGGATGATGGATAGTGGGATAAGGTAATTATTGATTTTTTATTCACATTAAAACATTACCACAAATTTTGTTCTTTGATTAGTTTTATGGATCAGAATTTGTGTTATATTGACCAACTTTTGCTCCCTAAAACAAGTTTTGGATGTGAGAGAAAATGTGATATCATTTATTCCTTATCATGAGTAAAATATAATAATGTAAGATATATTTATATAAATAATATATGAAAATAAAAAGGTTTATTATTTGTATCTACCTTTCACATTTTATGTGCAATAGTTGTGTAAATGTTTTACTATTTTTTCCCTTAAGAGTAACAAGTTTATCTTAAGTGATTCATTTGGTTGTGTACAAGTTTGAAGTATATGGGAGGATGAAGGATATATTAGGGATAATTTTATGATTATATTCCAATGTTCATGTGACCTTGAATACATTTTTTAGTTTTGAAATTTGATTTAAAATTCATCTCTTATACTGACCAAAATTTTATCCCTAAAAAAAGTTTTGGCCATGAGAGAAACCATGACATTATTTATTCCTCAATGTGATTGGAATATAATCCTATGGGGGGTTATTGTACAGATTTAACATAAAACTAAAATATATTATGGTACACATATATGGTTTTAAATAACATTCCAAAGTTTTTTGTAGATTTTGGATAGTGTTGATTTTCAAGATACATGCCACGAAGAGAATCACAAATAGATTCTCAAGTTGATCTAAGTATTCCTTAATTATAATTTTTTTATAGACATAATTTATATATAACAACTATAAAATTTAAATATTATAAATATGTATATTATCAAAACTATTCGATGTAAAATTATTCATTTATGATAAATTCTAAGAAGGATAATTTACAAAAAAAAAATGAAGACATAAAAAACAATTCTGCATACAAAAATTAAAACATTGTATGATTTATATGAATACGTATAGTATGCATGTGTCCCCAAATTATGACATAATGACATACAAAATAAAAAATATAAACATACAATCTAGAACATATAGGAATACAAGGTGGGTCATAGAGGCATACAAAATGGGTTATATCAACATAAAAAATAAATTTAACCTACAATTACTGCTAACACTATAACTAGCTCTCCTACTATTTTGTGCCTTTGAATAAATGGTGATTCATCTCCATAGATGTATAATTAGGGGTGATGTATGTCTAATTATGGGGAGGTAATATCCTCTTATCTTGGGAAGGATAAAATGCATGTGACACAACCTTATAAAATAGTTTCATCTACACAATATAAAAATTAGAAAATAATGTATTAAAATGATGTATAGAAAATGATAGAGTTTCCAATATTTATTTTTGTATTGATGTGATTTTAGAATCACCTTATTCCACCTAAAGGGTTTTGTGACCTCAAATATATCAATGACAGAGAATCCTATGGAGCATACATATAGGGTTACATATGTACATATAATAAATATGACATAGAGTACCATTACTTGAAGATACAAAAGTAAATTTTATTGTGTTACTACCAGTCTCTATCTTTAAATCAAGTGGTGTTGGGGAGATACTATATCTTGGGACACAATTACAACATATATCATAGGTTATTGTAATTTAAGTAGGGTACTTGATGTATACACAATATTTTCAAACTTTATCAATTAATGATGCTTTCTCTCTTAATGAAATCCATCAAGACTCAATATCTCTAAGTCCATGCCTTAAATGGTGTACTGATAAATGGGTGGGGAGACCATTGGTGCTTTAAAATATTGTTTTCCCCTATACCACCAATTGTATTTAACATAAACATCTCTTATACACTTTCCTAAGCTTTGCCTCCTCACTTACACATTCCTCTAATCAATTCACCACCTTACACAACCCTTATATAATCAAAACACTTTTTTTGACATTTACCAAACAATATCAGCCTTGGATGAACTTGTACTTAAATTATATTTATATGTTATGAGAATTTTTTGGCCTTATTTGGCCCAATAAAACACCTAAATTGCTTTTATGAATCAACAATACATGGTCAATTAGGGTTGACAGTGTTAAATAAGCTTTCATAAGGTTTTAGGTTTAGATTTAATTATATATAGACACATTATTTCTACCATTTATTGAGATAAGAATAAGATATTCATATATTACACATTTGCTTATCCACCATTTTACTTGAGGAGCATTGCTTAGGGTTTCAATAATACACTTGGAGATATGGATCTTCTCTTATGGATAAGTATTATTGGTGCATAGAGAAGTTGTGTAGCCTAGATATGACTTATCCTTGTTATCCTTACATACCACAAAAACCTCTTATGAATAGCCTTGGCCAAGGTAGATATTGAGGTTCATTGGGTTCATCCTTAAAGGTAACTATTCCTAACTCTTTCTCCTCTTTGTTAAAGTAGATAGATTTGCATTTTTTAGCTTCTATGCTTCTCTCTCCATGCATTAGGATTTTGTATACATTGGATTAAGTATATATCTTATATGCATGTTTAATTTTATGTTTATTACCCCCATTTCGTGCCATAAGTTTAAGTGAGCACTAGGTTAGATTCTAATTTATTTTGCATTTACTTTGTGCATATATAAAACATAGGACCTAGCTATGGTTATTGTATGGTGTTAGTTGACTAGATAATCTGGAAACCTTTATAGTGATATTAAATTGGGAAGGGACCCCTTGGTTAGGTTTAGAGGATCCATATTTTTCATGACCCCAATTTTCTAACTGTACCAATAAACAAAAGTGTGAGTGTGATTTATCTTCACCAAGTTAGGATTGATTTGTAGATCAACTACATTTTCCCTTGTATATATTCTATTGAACCTGATGTGAATTTAAATCTTTTAGGTTTTCTTTCATTCATACATTTATTATCATATTATATATTTATGTTTTTAGTATTATATCTAACCCATCAATATAGTCTAATAACCTATGCGTAGGTTTAGCACACAATCACTCCAAATCATCTTCATTTTCTCTACGAAGGTCTTCTCTAAATATAGGTGACTTAATTAATAAGCTTGACATAGTTATATTTTTAAACCATATGTTTTCTATACTTCACTAACCCAATTAAATTTGTTCATAATCCTCTTTTTCAGCATACAGGTTTGCAAACTTTGTTGACCTAGTCAACTCTATTCATAAATCATTTTTTAGCACACAGGTTTGCAAAATTCATCGACCTAGTGAACATTGTCCATAGAATATAAAAATAATCATTTTAGAAACACAACATAATTTTTTTCAAATTAAGAATCTTCAAGATTACCAAGGTTCATTTTTACCTTCTCTATTATTTGTGTTAGTCATAGTTTGTAGTCTATAAAACTACAACCCTAAAATAAACTAGGTCGAATAGCTTAACATAGTTATGTAGCATGATTTATCTTTAAAAGAAACAGTCAACCTATTTGAATATATTATTTTAGATCTTAATTATATAGATAGTAGTGACCTTATTGACTTTATTATGTAATGTTTGCATACGGTATTGCTTGAATTGACTCTATATTCTTCAAAATAAAAGAACTGCCTTATTAGTTACTTTCTTAGAGTAACAAACACAGAATAAATAGGAGGTTTTAAATTTACTGATTTAGTCACACTATTTTTCTATTTTACATGTACTTCAAAATCACTTAACACTAAAAAACATTAAACATTTTCTTTCCAATGTGTACCTACTTAGATTTCATCACCAAGGGGGAAGCAAAGTTGGTTTTTGGACAAGTATAAACATGTGGTTAATTTTATATGTTGGACAAGCACTCAACACCCTTATCACTTTAGAATTATGAAGTGAGGGAGTAGGCACCATTACCAATCCAGGACCATCCCTCTCAACATAAACTACCTAAAAATATCCATAGATTAATTTTTAGTTCCTTATTATAGCCAACTCCCTATCACATTATTTTCAAAATTTATTAAAACTTAACAAAATTTAGGAATGACCACTTAGCTTAGAATTTACATTCAATTTTTTTGCTTACTATTTGATCATTATATTTTGTATTACATAAATTGTACTAGCTAATGTTAGTACAAGGTTTGTGTTGTGTGATAAAATTATATCAAAAACATTGCTTTAATTACTTGTGTGCTCAATTGTATTTACTTAGTTTTTATTTTACAATTTTTTTCCCTATTTTTATAACATAGTCACCCATATCAACACAATTTCTTACAAGATATTGGTTCTATCTTATCTTTAGTACATAGTCACCATATATGCAACTAAAAAGGGGTAAAAATTTATTGAAGAACCCAAAAATAAGAAGATTACACACCCATATCCTGCTCAAGAAGTTGAGCCAGGGTACGGGCAAGACCACCAGGAAGCATAGTTTGCTCCAGAATACACCAGTTCGGCCCATTTTATGAGGCCCATTTAGCTAAGCCCTTAGCCACACCATTTCACTCATGAGGAATGTGCTTAAAGGAAATAGACACAAAATATGCACTAATTTGATGAATCTATTTAATCACCATAGCCAATTGCCAATCAACATTATCAAAATTACCATTATTCACGAAGTTAGTAATCACTTGTGAATCAAACTCATAGATAACACTAGAATATCCCTGTGTATAGCAAATTTGAGTCACCTCCAGGATCGCCAATGCCTCCATCAAATTGTTGGTGTCATGGCCCTTGTAAATGGAAAACAAAAAACAAATCAAGCCTTTGTTGTCCCTACCTAAGCCACCAATTCTAGCCGCCCCCAGATTACCTTTGGAGGATCCGTCAACATTGAATTTAATGCATCCCTCCAAAGGAGGATTCCAACACCCCAAAAAACTAATTGGAGGAGCACGTGATCTATTCCTATACATGACCCACGTATCAAGAGGAATGGATGTAGCTACTGGCAAAATAGGGGATAAACGCTGCAAGATAAGAGCCTCAGTCAGGTCCTAAATCGCCAAATGGTCACCTTTAGCCTGAATTGTTTCAAGAACATCATTTCAAACTTTCACCTAGACTTCCCTGAGGCTAGAACAAGATGCTTGGGATGTCCTTCTATTGTGTTCAATCTAGATATTCCAAAGAATAAAAGCAAGACCAATGGCCCACATAGTCTGTAGTATAGACACCTTGGCAGGGGGTTAACCCAGGCACTACCAAAATTCAGCCAGGGAGGAGACATGCCAACAGGGGCAATCCTAGGCTTCCCACCATAGATGCCATAATCTCCTAGAAAAAGAACATTAGAAGAAAAGGTGCACCCCATTCTCTTCACTGCTATAGCAAATTAGACAAATTGAAAGACCCTGATAGCCTCTTCTACAAAGATTATCCCAAGTCAAACATCTGTTGTAGGTGAGAGTTCAGAGAAAGAAATTGCATTTTGGCCAAGCAACAGATTTCCAAATTTTCTTTCCCCATAAGAAATTGAAATCCTCAAAACATTTCTTAGAAAGCACCTGATATCCCAAAGAAATTGAGTACTATCCACTGGAGTCACCTCCCCAAGCCAGGCCATCACTCTCCCTCAAGGAGCTATAATCTCTGGAAGTAAGGATCTGAGAAAGCTCTAGCCAGTTCTCCATAGTCCCTCCTAGCAGCCAATCCATCTCATTCTTCCACTTATAAGCAATAAAAGTCCCCAGATTATAAGCCTCCTTGTAATGCTCCACTGTGGTCCAGCCAATAGTGAGAAAAGAGTCACACAGGAGCTACAAATGGGGATGAGAGGCAAGGAGGGGGGGAACTCCATTCCAAGAGTCTTCCCAAAAAAGTGCCTCTGAACCACTGTTACAAATCCAAAAAAAATTGGGCTACACCAATTGAGCTCCAAGTTTGAGGGTGTTCCACACCACAGAGCCTCTTCCATCAATAGGCATCCTGGGAATCTCTAATGGGTTAACCCCTGGGAAATATTTTGAAGACAAGATACGAGCCTAGAGGTGGGATTGGTTGGTACACCATCACCAATACAACTTAGCCATGAGAGCTTGACTAGAAAGAATGGTAGATCTTAGCCCAAGACCTCCATCCTTCTTTGGTCAACAAACAGTGCTCTAATTAACAAGACTCCATTTCGAGTGCCTTAGATTGCCACTCCATAGAAATTGCTGAGAAAAAGCATCATATTCTTTGAGAAAAAACATCGGGGCTGCCTAGACCATACTATGATAAATGGGTAATGCCTGAATAATGGATTGCAAAAGGGTCACCCTCCCAGCAGTCGTAAGCCAATAGTGGGTCCAATGATTAACTCTCTATCTCAGTTACATAGTCACCATATATGACTATGTATCTTTTATCCTATTTTCTTTCTCCATCTATATTATGTGGTTGACCTATATGGTTGTGTCATTTATACCCTTTATATTTCCCATCTTAAATAACACTATCAATTGGTTTGTTTCTATATCTTAGTAGTTGATCCTTATTTTCATCAAGTTTTTAACCTCTTTCCTTCATCATAAATTTATTATTTTATGATGATATCAAATTTAATCAAATAAACATAATGATTTTTATAAATCCTAATAGGTTTCCCAAGACACAACTTGTTCCACCCACCATAAATGAGAGAAATGTCCATGTTTCCACTCACACTACCAAATATGGGAGTCCTCCCCATTCATCCTTAATCTACAACCCTTTGTTGACACTAGAAGATAATCATGATCTAGAGTACATAATAGAAATGATTTTCTTTCATCAATGAATTCCATCAACATAGAGGAAAATACACTTCAACCATTTATAATCTTAGGATAGTTCCTTAAATAGAAGAACCTCCTTCACCCTACCCTACATTTTCTCACAAAATTGTTGGAACCACTTATTTTTATCAACCTTTTCCATTATATTATGTCTCTTTCACACACCATGACATCATATTATTTGACTTCTTCAACCTCCATGCCATGTATTTATACCAACATAGTAGGTTCAACTTCTAGTGGGCATATTCAAAAGACCCATCCCTTTAACCATGCTACTAGTTCATATTTTACTACCAAATATTCTCATGCCACTATCAATTATTTTTCTACCAATGCTACCCATTACACTAGTGTACCACATGCTACTATTCATAGTGCAACTCAAGATATTAATACTAACACTAATGCATCAAATGTTGTACATAATAGTCAATTTTTTTACCAAAATAACCAAACCCTAATAGGAATAATAATCAAATACATATGTTCTAAACTAATAAAAAAAATTAGATGATGTAGATATAAAACCATCTCATTCATATTCAAAACCAACCTCAATAGGGTACATGGGGAATATGAAATCAAAATGACTCCCCACCCCCCTTAGGGATTCCCATGGTAACCTTATCACATAACCACCACTCATCAATAAAAAATCTACAAAATGAACCTATTTTACCTTAAATTATTCATATTTATATAGGATGTATCACACCCACCATCACCTATAATAGATCCACTGATCCCACTTTTCATTTAAAAACATTTGGTAACCTTTATAAAGATTGGGTTAAACATAAAAACTTTGATGCTACCAAATTGTTAGCTAAAACACTCTTAAGAGATGCATTATATTGGTAAAATCAATTAAGAACCCATTCTATCACTACCCTTAAAGACTTGGTCAACTCACTAGTTTAATAATTTCAAACTAGTGATCTTCTCAAGAATTACTTAGCCCAATTTATAAATTTCAAAAAACTTAAAACTAAAATAACACAGTCCTTCTTCAAATAATGTAAAAACTTATCTAATAAATGTGAGCATAATATGGTGGGTGACAACCTCTTCCACCTATTCACTAATGATCTATACCCCGAATTACAATACCAGGTTAGGAATCTCTCTCCAAGAACCTTGAAAGAATCCCTTGACTAGGCCAACCAACATGACTTCCTCATGTGTCAATTAAAACCATCTCAACCTACAATGGGAACTCATATGCTAATTAAAAAAAACCATCTCAACCTACAATGGGAAGTCATATGCTAATTAAAAAAAACCATCATGCAACTAATGATGGTGTTATCGACACCTATGACACTATTCATACCATCTAAGCAATTGCTCCAAACAACATCATGTAACATTCTGCTCAAAACAATAACACTACTACTACTAACACTACATTTTATCAACCTAACCACACTAATGTGCACAAACCATTATCCTTAGATAAACTTATAAAACATGTTCCAAGACCTATACCATGGGATCGTTACCCCACTCAACTTATGAAATCATGGTATGATCTAAATAATTTTTGTTGGTTTCATACAAGTCGAGGCCACTCTTATGAGATTTGTATACAATTACACAATCTTGTTATGGATTTTCTTCTTGGTCCAAAATTTTATCATGAAAACCTTATTCACAAGCATCAATAAGTATATAACATAACTTTTAAATCTCATTAAATTTAAAATAAAAACCAAGCTAATGTTCATCTTGCTATCTACAAAGATCCTCTTCCCAACCACCAAGATAACATCAAAAAACCTATTCCTTATACAAAAAATCTTGAAAGTCTTATATAATTCACTAATAATGAATAAAATATGGTTAATATTACTAACATGAGAAGATTAGTTACATTTATTGACTCAAATACAACACCTATGCATAACACCTCTCAACTGTTCTACATCATTCATGACACTTCCCCATCCCATATAATGGAATTGGAATAGGAGGAACTTAGAACCATTCAAGCACCTGATCCAAAACTTAGAAGTTCTAGTTGATAAATATTTCAATATCATATAAATAACATAGTAATAATGAATTCTCTGAGAAGAGATGTAGTATTACTCAAGATCGCAATACAAATATATGTTTATCTCTGGGAAGAGATGTCTGTCTTCACATTTCAGGTTACCTCTTCATTTATACACATTTTGAAAGCATGGGGAGGATGTGGAAGGTCACAAATATTGATGGATATTAAGTGGTTTGACTTCCATGATTTAAAACAATATAGAATTCAAGGAATTACTATTTTTAGAAACATACTATTTTTAGACTACACTACTAAAATTGAAATTTGGGGCACTTCCGTTGGGTTTTTAGGGGTAAAAATTCATCAAGAAGAGATCCATGCCATCTCACAACATTTTCCTCATTCTTATCTTTCCAAAGGTTCAAACGGCAAGTCAATTAGAGCTACGGTGCAAAAGTTATGGCTCCCAGAAGTTTTGTCATCAATTGGGGTGGAACAGTCACCCGAATTGTCACCTAAATTGTTGCCTAGATCAGCACCACTCTAAAAAACACAATTTTATGATGCCTCTCATACCATATCTACTCTTCCACCAACATCTACACAACAATAATACATTCCCCAAAATTATAATAGTATTTCTTCAAACCCAACCACAAGAAACACTTTAATCAACCATCACATCATCTAAAGTAAATCAACCTATTTGCAATAAAAATATAACAATTATAACCTATCAATGTAGGCTTAATTGAACATCCAACCCCGTTCCAAATATCTCTTACAAAACTATGCACCTATATCTAATAATCTTATCATGAGTTATGAGAGTGGGATCTTTTTCCAGAACTTCCCCATTTTTCATCTTAAATACCTTATATCAAATGTTATGGATAATATTTATCATAAAATATATTAGTATTTATGAACATGACATGGTGTTATTTCACATTGTTCTATGCTTTGCTTATGACCCTTTCAAGTTTTTTGAGTCTTTCTACTCCTTGCTTGCTACTTTGGGTTCTTTAAGGCTCCTTATAAAAGTCATAAGTCAAGCATGTTGGGAAACTTGATTTACACTACAGAAACATTTAGGTTTTCCCAATGACTTCACTTCTTATTTGAATAATTTGGGCATGAACTTGATGTCTTGTGACATGTCATATCTTTAAACCTAATGACTAGTTGGCCACCCTAAATTTGACATCCTACAACACGTCACCAATGTAAATCCAATGACTAATTATCCACCCTAAATTTGACATCCTATGACACATCACCATTGGCCACCTTAAATTTGATGTTCTATGGCATGACATGTCTTTGAATCCCAACGGCTAGTTGGCTGCATTAAATTTGACATCCTATGACACATCATGGGAATCCATTTGGGTTAGGCAATTTTCTTAAAGTAATTCCTTCAGATAATTTGTTTGAAGGAATTCCTTCAAGAATTTTAGTTTTTGGGCAATTTCTAGTTCCTTCAAGAACTTTTCCCAAAGGACACCTGGGAAAGTGTCTTTCAAAAAAGTTTTAAAGGACACCTAGGTAAAGGCACAAGGTCCTTTCAAAAAATTTTTAAGGGTATTTCCATAGGAAATGGCCCTTTGGAACTTTTTTGAAGGCCATTTCCAAAGATAAAGTGCCCTTTGGGAAAAATCTTGAAGGGTAACCTTGGAGAAAATGGGCAAAAGTGTCCTTCAAAATTTTTCTAAAGGGACACTTGGGAAAAAAGTGTCCTTTGGAACTTTTTTTGAAGGGCCACTTTGGAGGAAAGGACAAGGCAAGTTCCCTTTGAAAAATTTTTGAAGGGACACTTAGATGAAAAAGTGCCCTTCAAAACTTTTTGAAGGGTCACTTGGATAAAAAAGTGCCCTTCGAAAAAGTTTGAAGGGACACTTGGGAAAAAAGTGCCCTTTGAAACTTTTTTTGAAGGGTCACTTTAGAGGAAAGGACAAGGGAAGAAAGGCCCTTCAAAAAAGTTTTGAAGGGAACTTAGAAGGGAAGTGGCCCTTCCCCATTTCTGATGGGCACTTTGGGGTTAAAAAAAGCAAGAAAGGCTAAGGTAAACAAGGCAAAGGGAAACACACAAGAACAAGGGAGAAGTACCTGAACCAAGAGAGGCTGAAGGGAAAAGACAAACAAATAAGCAAGTGACCAAACATATAAAATGAGTAAGGGAGAAATTAAAAGAGCCAAAGGTAAAACACAAACTGGTCATGTATAAAATGGTCATCACCCACAACATATGAGGTGTTCCAATTTTATTCCAAATTAAAGGAGGTTGGAGTAGCCGTCCTTAGGATACAAATTTGGTTGATAACATTAAGTTAAATCGTTTATTCATAGAATGTCCCAAATTATGATGATAGTCACATTATTCATTGATATCATAGTTTTTTGGTGTAGGCCTATTTATATCAAACTCTTTTGGAGGAAGAGTGATAAGGTTACACTCAAGTATATTCTATAATAGTATATGACAAGGTGATGGTAATCTATAAAATTATTTATTTATAGGTTATAAGACTAAATCTAATATCATATTTACCACATCTTGGTTTTGTTTAAAACTTCATTTTAAAAGTATTTGTAGGATTAGGTGTATACTTAAGTATATTCAAATCTATGAGCTTAACTTCTCTATCTCTTACTATGTGGAATAAATCATTGAAGGATTTTGAGTCTCTTGGAGTGGTGGAATAAATATTTTATTGAATATGTCTTGTAACTCATTTTCAGCCATAACATTATAATATTAACTAGCATGGTATTACCAAATTACATAATCACTAATATTTTTTACCTTTGTTTGAGTTTAAAAATTATGCATAAGATAGTTTCTCATCAATGTTAATAGTGAAATGTGCTAGAAATTGATCTACCAAAGGGTTAAATGATTTTAATGATTGGATGGGAAGGTCATAAAACTATGATAAAGTGTATCCCTTGAGACTTATCAACAATATATTGGTTAATAATTTTTCACTATATGTATAATCACCTTTACCTTTGTATAATTGCAACTTAGGATCTACAAAACATGTAGGTAAAGGATACAATGTTATCTTAGGGGATAATGGGTTATAAATCAAGACATTAAAATTCATTGAATAAACATATCTACATGCACCATGCTCTAGTTTTAACACTTTATAATGCTAA